>CAWVNZ010000304.1:0-39514 GCA_963930735.1 Dioctria linearis
AAATCCACAGGAGGTAAGTAAATGTAAATGAAATGGTTGTGATTTTGGAATCACGACATCCCTTCCCCCTAAAATAAAGAAAATTCATAGCCTGAAGGGTGAGGAATTTTCTGTATAATTAAGGCCCAAGTTTGCTTCCAACAAATTTCAAATTTTGCTGATATGTATGGATAAAAGTAGAGTTTATGTACGTGGTTATAGTGGTTGCGTCGAGATAGTCTTGTTGTGTTTGGTCTTATTATTTTTTTTGAATTCATTAACAAAAGTATTACGAGGTATTAGCTATTAACTATTTTCGGATAATAGACCTTTTGAGTTTTATTAAATCTAAATCGAATATGAAAATCAAATAAATTAATAAAATTAAAGTATAATTAGTCAAAATTTAAAATATGTGGTTTTCTACAGACTAAATTTCATATGAAGAAAAAAATATGTTGTACAAATATTTGGACAAAAGTAAGAAACATAATATAGTATTTATTTAAACGCTCTAATCATAAAGGTAAACTCAAGTATAATAACTAGTTATAAAAAGGTAAGTATATAAATGATATTTAATCAATAACGGTAAGTTTTTTTTCACAATTGTATTAAAGCTTTCTAAAATAATGTAGTTTCATTAAAATTGAACATATCTATTTTGATGATTTTACGCACTAAACGCTATTAAAGATTTACAGTTTTTGTTAATTTTTGCTAAAATTATTGAAAGCATATAGTTTTGATAACCTTACGCGCTAAGCATTTTGATAATCTTACTCATATAGTTTTACTAATTATAACTAAGAAATACCAAAAAGGTGCAAATTATTTTCATTTATATTCGTTTTCGTACAGTGTGTTGGTTCATTTCCGAGCGAATTACCAATGAAAGTTAATTAGTTATTAAGAATGGGGATCGTTATTTATTCAAATAATTGATTTATTGCAAGATTAAGACTAACAACAAAAAAGGGTGCAATTTGGAGACCGAGTTGTGATTTAGAGGATGAAATGATGTCCATTCAACCGGATTGTGATTTAATATTTCCAAAACATGAAAAATCTGGATATGTATGTATATATATATGTTGCGCTCGAGTTAACTGAATTAGGGGTTATAGGTAACAGATTTATTTCCCTTAGTGTGCTAGGTAATCTAAGTTCACTAGAGATTTCTCTCCGTATTGTGATGAGGAGTGCTTCCAATTGACTGGGAGAAATAACTGAGGGATGTTGTTTCCCGTGTCTGACATCTGCTACGAGGTCGATAATTGTACTAACTACTCCCTGGTATCTTAATATCAAAAGACTGTTAAGGGCAGTAAGCGATTCAAATTCAGCGATAATTCTATTAGGATATGTTGCGTTGCGAAGTTCATCCGTAAAACCCCTAAGTGTTCTATATTTGTTGTTTAGAGTTACAAATTGCATTTGTATATCGTTTATAGATTTATTAAAGATATTGGCAGTGGTTTCCAAAATCAAAGTTTGCTTTTTTATCAAAGACTTCAAATATTCTTCGTTATTTTATAATTTTTCGATTTCCCTATCATAATAGGTAGCATCTTCTTCATTTAGGATGCCAAAAAGAGGTTTGCCTATTGTACCCACTATACCTAATAACGATCGCTTTATCCTCAGTTTTGGATCTAACAGGATAATGTTGTGCTCAATGTCATATATCAGGTGATTCATTTCCAACACAATGTGATTACAGACCTGTGAAGATGCTGGTTCGTTCCTTAACACATCGCACAAGTCAATAATTTCCATTGTGTGTTTCTTTAAATAGGTTACGCCCAAGTTTATTCCCAATAGGTCATAATATATTACACTTTTCCACTCGTTAGAATAGAATTCTATATTTCCTAGATTTTCAAATATATCCCTGCATTGTTTATCGGAGTAATCTTGATTCCGTCAGATCGAACTGCGGTTATAATTGCGAGGATGATTAACGTCCAAATCATATCTGGAAAAATTTTAGAGTTAAGTTTGATGTGGAGCGCAATAGTTTGGAGCGTACTAGCGATCAGAAAGAACCCAAGCATAAGCATTATAATAAATAAGTCAGCATTCAAATAATGGACGGTTAGTTACATCAACACAATTTATTACGATTAAATAGTCTTTTAAGCAATAGACTCAATTGCTAAGAAAGTGTCAGACAACCTTACACTCGACGAATAACTTTCAGCGACTTACTGAGCTGTTAATTCGCAATTTCCAATTTATTTTGGCTAATTATTACGTGGGCTGATTGCCCATCATCCTAGGTCAAAGTAGATGGGGAGGAGTAGTTAGTTATTGGTAGATTGCTGATATATAAATTTAGTCAGAAGATAATGATATTATATGCATTCTACAAATGGTTTTAAGTTGTTGTTGTGGACACTTTTCATTTTATTTCCGATCTTTATCATAGTTGTTTCTTCGGAAATTGGTTTAATTACCCCATAGGGTCCTTCCCATAGGACTGAAAATTTATTCTGTCGCACGTGTTTCTTTAGTAATACCTTTTCTATCACGTTAAACGATTTCTTCCGTTTGTTCTCGTCTTAATATACCTTGGATTTTTCTTTGTATTTTAAGATATTTTCTCTCGCTAATCGATATCCATGCTGTAGTCGAACTTTAAGCTCGTTCGCATAATTTTCGTAATTGTAAGTTATTTGGGGTGATTGCTTTAGAGTAACAGGTATTTTTGGTGGGTAACCATAAAGAAGTTCGTAAGGGCAATATTTCGTACTGCTATGAGGAGTAGTATTGTACACGAACATTGCATACGGGATCCATTCATCCCAAGTCTGAGAGTCATTATTAACGTAGTGTCGTAAGTATTCCGCTAAAGTACGGTGACTTCTCTCCAGAGCCCCATTCGTCTGTGGATGGTATGGAGTAGTCTGTATTTTCTTTCTTTTTAACAACTTGCACACCTCTGAAAACATATTACTAACAAAATTGCTACCCTGATCTGTAAGCAATGATTCGGGAATACCATGTCTTGATACAATATTTTTAAAAAACTCTTCTGCTACAGTGTGTGCCTCCGCGTTACTTGTAGGAACTGCATCTGAGAATTTAATTAAATCATCCTGAAAGGTGAGGATGTATTTATTTCCTTTATAACTCACAGGAAGCGGAGCTACAATTTCCAAAGCTACTCTTTCAAAAGGTTGCGAACTGGTTGTAGTTATTTTCATGGGTATGCTGTTAAGTTTGTTTAACTTATTCTTTTGGCATGATTCGCAGGTTCGAATATAATTCTTTATATCCATGAGCATACTTGGCCAATAGTATTTAATTCTAACACGCTTGAGTGTTCTAGTAAAGCCCTGATGTCCACCTATCGCAGAGGTATGATATTCCTTTAGTATTTGCTGAATGTCTTCAGAACTATTTACGTGAATCTTAGTATTTCGATAAAGGAATATTTTTATTTCCATATGCACTTTTAATTCGTTCAGAATTTTCTTAAAGTCCAATAGTATGTCATTACTATACACAGGTATTGAGATGTGAAAATCTGTAATTTGATTTCTTTCGCATGATTTCAAGAATTGTTTTAAGGATTTTGTCATATATTCCTTATCCTGTTCCGTTCTTATGGGGATAGGTATTCTGGTTATATAGAAGAATTCATTATTCAGTTTAAATGATTTGTGTTGACCTATCTTAATATTATTGATATCAGGGAAGAGCTATTTTAGTTCAAGTCCTGCGGTTGTATTGAATAAAGGTCACAGAAAATATTTATATTCCACTTTTCGTGTTATAAGCGATTCCAAGTTCTCAGTTAATTCTACAAAATTTGTTTTTGTTGTATCACTATTTGTACTAAATTTTTTTAGGTCATCGTTTTCTTTCGGGGAGTGTACTTCAAACCGTTTTTTTGTTTGATTTCGGGTCAGAGCCCGTATAATTTTATCGTCATTTTCAGACTCATTAATCTTTATTCGACTTAAGGCATCCGCATTAGCATTATATTTACCAGGTTTATACTTTATTTCGTAGTCATATTCCTCCAGTAAAATTCGCCACCTCATTAGTCGGGAGGATGGTTCCTTCAAGTTTATGAGCCACTGTAGGGGCTTGTGATCTGTTAGAATGACAAATTTTTTTCCATATATAAAAGGTCGGAATTGCTTTACTGCGTAAACTATTGCCAGTAATTCCTTCTCCGTCCTTGAATATCTCGTTGCCGCCGAATTAAGCGTGCGACTGGTATAACAAATAGAGCGCTCATTTCCCAGTTTACCTTGTGAAAGCACAGCTCCTAGCGCTACGTCACTTGCGTCGGTTGTTACTAGAAATTGTTGCTCAAAATCTGGGTAGGCCAATACAGGTGCATGCATAAGTTTGTCTTTCAATAGCACAAATGCCTCGTCACAGAAGGCATCCCATTTAAAGGTCTCATTTTTCTTGAGTAGTTTCGTTAAAGGTTTGGAGATTTTGGAAAAGTCTGGTATAAATCGTCTATAATAGCCTATGAATACTAGGAAAGATTTTACATCCTTTTCCTTTTTTGTCTAGGGTATATTTTGACTACGCCTATTTTGTTGGGATCTGGCTTCAGACCGTGTTCTGAAATTATATGGCCCAAATATGTAAGTTCTCTCTCAATGAAATGGCACTTATCAGGCTGAAGTTTAAGGTTATTTTCTCTCAGTCTATCCAAAACATTTACCAGTTTCTTATTATGATCCTTCAGATCATACCCATATATAACAATGTCATCCACGTACACAAAACATTCTATACCTTGCACGCACATGAGAACATTGTTCATTAGCCTCTGGAATGTTGCCGGGGCATTTCTCAGACCAAATGACATTCTACTATACTCGTAGTGACCAAAAGGAGTACTAAAAGCAGTCTTCTCTCGGTCACGTTCATCTACCAAGATCTGATGAAATCCCTTCGCCAAATCGAGAGTGCTAAAATATTTTGATTTTCCTAACTGGTCCAAGATATCACTTATATTTGGAAGTGGGTAAGCATCTCCGACTGTAATGTCATTGAGCTTACGAAAGTCTACTACAACCCTCCACTGTTTGTTGCCTTGGCTATCTGCCTTTTTTGGTACGAGGATAAGTGGAGAATGCCACGGACTCTTGCTATGTCGTATGATACCTGCTTCATACATTTCATTAACTTGCCGGTGAATTTCATCTTTCTGAGATTCCGGCAACCGGTATGGCTTTATATACACTGGGGCTTTATCCAGTGTAGTTTGGATTCTATGAGATCCGGCATCAGTGCATGTTAATACATCGCCCTCCAAGAAAAAGATGTCATTGTAATCTCTACAAATATTAATTATTGAGGTTTTTTCCTCGATATTACAATGATCGAGCTTTAAAAACGATTTCAGTTTTGCCAGTCGACGATTTACGGGGTCTTCATCGCGACGATTTCACGAGTATCTACAATACTTTCTGTTTCGTTGCTATTTAAAAGTAATATTTGCAATTTATTATTACGGGATTTAGTTACAGTTGCTGCGAGAAATATTCCTAGCAATATCTCCTTATTTTTTATAACGATTTCTTCGTCCACATGAATACGACATGGCATTTCTACTATTGTCTTACACCGAGGTGCTATTTCGATTTTATCGCAAGTAGCCGGAGCTACTCTCGCTACATTTTCTCCTTCAGATTTATTATCCATAGAAGGTAAGGCTGTTTTTTTGTCCTGCTTTAAAAATGAGTCTAAATTTACACAATTGAGCAACGGTCTTGAGGATTTATTATCCTCCCGTGCTACTGGAAAACTTTCAATGAAACTTATCTCAGATTTATATAACCTTAACTCCACACATTTTCAATCATAGTCGATAATACAGCGATATCGCTTCAAAAAATCGTTACCTAACAGACCATCATATTCCAGGTCTATACGAGAGGGGTCTAGCAACAGAAATGATTGTTCAATAGAAAAATGAAATTGTTCATTTGACAGTATTATTTCACCGTTAATGGATCCTAATGTAGGGACTGATTTCCCCGTTATTGTTACTACATTAGAATTTTCTAAGTAAATTAATTTTTTAATCTTTTCGGGACTCGTATCTGATTTAATTAGGCTAACTTCAGCTCCAGTATGAATTAAAAATCTTTTAAATCCAATTTTAGATGTCTTGAATTGTACATTTTCTACAAGAGCAGCTTTGGTGTCTTCTAAAGACGCTTCAATAATAGTGATTTTATTTATGTTGTTTATTGGTGAACGTCGACTCTGACTTTGATTCGAGATTGAGTGCCGACAACTTCCGCCCGAATCTCCTCGTTTCCCATTTCTCCAAAATGTGGATTGTTTTGCCTTACGGCGTATTGAGTAAATTTAGCTCCACTATTACCTTGAGGTATATTTCTTCGCGGGATTGTTCCATGCATTTCATCATTTGATTTAGAGGTATTCGGCTGGTCTCTCCTATTGTAATTATTGTGATCACTATAGACAGGTGGTATATAGTTATTTTGTTGGAACCTGCCTTGCTTTTGTTGTCCATACCAATTTCTAGTATTATGGACTTGTTGGTTTGGGTAGTTCATTTTTCTCACGTGTTGAACTTCCCTTTTAATTGTGGGCCTATCTATATTGGGAAACTTTCCCCTTTGATAAGAAGTATCTTGAGTATGTCCCATCTTTCCACATATAGAACAGTTGGGAACAGGCCTAGTATTTGGTTTAAAAAAACTTGAAGCCGAAGGAGTGTCTTTTTTAGAGCGCAACTCTTGCTCCATGGCATGTGAAATGGCCTTTTGTAAATTTGTTTCGTTGTCCGCTTTAGAAAGTAACCTAAGATTCGAATTTCGTAAGCCATCCTCGAATACTTGTACAGCCAACTTGGTGTTTTCGTTATGTGTTATGTTTGTTATAGGTTTTACTCTACTAGAGGAGTTATTCAAATAAGAAGGATTGCCCTTTTCGCTTGCTAGTTACTGTTAATGTTACTGTATATATTTAAAAAAAAAATAAAAATTTATTTTTATTTGTTATCAATAAAACCAAATAGAAATGGCAACCTGCCTGGATTTTTGTTTTGTTCTAATAAGCTTACATTACTGCTTTGGATAACTTAATATATATAACCATGTAATTACCAAAAGTGTGAGATCTTCGTATCAGACACGCAATTCGAATGAAACGAAACAATAAAAGTATAATTATCAAGCAGCTTTATTCGATTTTAAATGTAACGAGACACAAAAATTCATTTTCTCTTTTCACGGAGAAGCTATCATCAACAAAAACCAAAATCATTCACGGTTTCCATAATAACAATGATTAAATCTTTTGAAGATTTTTATAAGGGGGAAAAAAATATATTTTAATATATTAAAGTTGTTTATAAGAGCGTAGACAATTAAATAAGAATTACACACATATCAATTAAATGTGCTCTAATTTCACTTTACGTGATGAAAATATATTTTATGGAAAGTTGATTTAATGAAATAAATCTCTTTTAATGTACGTTAAGTATATCTCGTTGCTCATTATAAGGACGATGTAAAGTTCCAATATTTCTATGTTTCGTGGTGAAGTGTCTTACAATAGGAACTTAGTGCTGCACAGTCATATTTCACTTGCTTTCTTCTCTTTTTTTTTTTAATAATAAATAAAAAAAAATGTAACGGTACACGCTAAACATAGTAAAAAAAAAATTTATATGTTTGTATAATAAATGACTATTTAAAAATAGTTCTTATCTCTTCCATATATGTTTATGGTTACTCTGTTAGTTTTAGAGGGAATATATTTCTCACTGACTGGTATTTCTCATGTATTTATTGGGAATATTCACTATTATGTAGGAAAAATCTTTATCTCCCTTTTGTCAACACTCGAGTATAGTGTAAATGGTCAAATTTGCGTATAATTAACACCGTTGGGTACTCATTATATACATACCATCATCTTTCGATTAAATTCAACGAGGAAAATCTTGCAGAAATTAACCACGGACTCAGTGTCATTTACCCACTAGGAATCACTAAATCGACGGTGGTCAAAACCAGCATAGACCTCCACAATCACAAAATCCGATCCAGGCATGATTTTGATTTTCCACCAAAATATTTGAAAAATTTCTAATTATTTTACAATTTATTCGACAAAATCAAAACTTCCCGTCGGCAAACCGCGATACGGAAACAAACCACTGATTTCGAATTTAATGTTATCAAAGTAAAATGATTTCACTAAAGTATTTGCACTTTTTTTGTTTTCTCTTCTTATATGTATATATATACTAGAAATAATTCCAATTTACTAATTAGATTTTTTTTTTCATGTAAGTATATTCCTGACTACTACAATAGTAATATTATGTAATTATGCAAAATAATTCTTACTTGGCTAAAAAGATTCTATTCTCCATGTAGTAAGTTGGGCATCAAATGTTCTGACCGACGCGACGTCTAAATCTGTTGAAGAGTTTTCTTGTAACTTATAGTTGGTTATAAGAGGCAGCCCTTTTCTTTCGGGATCACACCAGTGATGGATCGGGACCGTCCGTCCACCGACCTATGATTTTTTTTTTTATTTTAGAAAGGTTATTTATTTATAAACCTTTTTTTTAAGATTTTAGACAAAATTTGTTTATTATGGTTTATTTGAAACCTTTTGTTTGTTGTTTCTATTTTTAGCTTTTATTTTATTTTATTTATTTCGAAATTATGCAGGATTAATTTATTGAAAATAACTTTAGTTGACAATTTTCTTTTGAAATGGCACTTTTCACAATAGCTGCTTCATTATTTTATTGTAGTTATCGTAATAATTTTCCGGGTTCACTTTAATGCAAATTTTATTTAAAACTTTAAACTTGGTTGGGTATCCCACCGCTGCCACCAGTTGTTATGACGCCGTTTACCGCCGTGCTTTCTTGGGGAGAAGAGCGGCACATGGGGAAGATTCAGGATAGGATGATGATTGAACACATGCTCTTTTTATACCATTGTAGACTATAATTTTTTATTTAACACAATTTGTTAGGGTAAATTACATGATTAGTTTCACTTTCCTTTATTTTTATACATGCTACAAATTTTATTTATTTTCGTGCCCGAAATTTTATCAGCGCTTATCTAGTACTTTATAGAAATTTCACCTTAAGATGATTTAAACTCTTGACTACCTCGAACACCAACCGCGCGTGTGCGCTTGATGAGTGCTTATCCTGAACTTGGACTTTCTTTGGATTGTTGTATATTTTTATCACCAAAAATAACTAACGCCCTAGTGTCAGCAAAAAGTATGAAGAATTTTCGTCATTGGTGCGTTCAACTGACCAATCAGACGAAAAGCAGTAAAAATGGAACGAAAATAAGCAAAAAAAATGAAAAGATAAGATGATATTTGTTGGCTTGGGTCTTGCAGTAATTTGATCTTGCTCTTGATATTTTTGAGCGATACGCAATGTGGAGTATATTAACTCCGTGAATTATGTTTACAAAAATGTCAAAAATGTCGAGTAAGTATTTTATATAAGTGGACTGATGGGCTATTTATGCGAAGTTAAGTATTTTACGAGAGTAAGTAATAAGAATATTTATGCATTTTAGGACATATTAGGAAAATATATGAAGGTAAGTATTTATGCATGTTGCTGTAATTTTAAGTGTTTGTGCAGGGAAATTTATGGAACGTGCACTGTGTGGTATTTTGGGACCACAATTTGAATGCTCATGGATTTTTAGAAATCCACAGGAGGTAAGTAAATGTAAATGAAATGGTTGTGATTTTGGAATCACAACATCATTCCATTGGATTGTGGATGATAAGGTGTAGAACGGATTCTGTGCGCTCCTAATAATTTTGAAAATTCATCAAATAATTTTGATTCGAATTGAACACCTTCATCCGTCGTTATTTCAAGAGGGACTCCGAATCGTGAAATGTATTGTGTGTGTTTTAGCTATTGTACTAGCTGTAGGATCCGTTATCGGGTATGCTTCCGCCCGTCTTGTCTATGATAGTTAATACGTAAGTAAATCCTTCTGAAGGCGGTAATGGGCCGATTATATCCACGTGAATGTGTTCAAATCTGCCTTTTGGCATTTTGAATTGGCCAATTTCTGATTTCGTATGTTTGTAAATTTTTGACTTCTGGCAAGATAGACATGATTTTGCCCACAAATTTAACTCCTTATTCATACTAGGCCAAAAGTATCTTGCTGCAATTAATTTTCTAGTTGCTCTTATACCAGGATGTGATAGAGTATGAATAACATCGAAAATATCTCGTCTTAAAAGTTTAGGGATAAATGGTCGAGGGGTATTTAACAACATATCACACCAAATCTTGTTTTTGGAAACTGCTAATTCCGTTTCTATTAATTTAAACTTAGAATTTGTAATAGTTCCTTGAATGGAAATTAAGTGTTTTAATTCTTCATCATTTTCTTGGTTTTTGGCGATGATTTCTAAGGCTATTTTATTTTTATTTATTTCGTAGATATTTTCATCATTTTCATCAGTGACTACTACTTGTGATAATGAATGCGCTACAACGTTTGATTTTCCTTTAATATGTTTGATATCTGAAGTGAATTGTGTTATGAAATCTAACTATCTGAATTGTCTGAGACTTCTCTCTGTCTTGGTCCAGATTGCGGACGTTAATGGTTTGTGGTCGGTCAGAATAGTGAAATCTCGACCTTCTAAGAAATGTCTGACGTGCTTAATGGCTAAATAGATTGCTAAAAGTTCTTTGTCAAAGGTTGAATTCCTTGTTTCGGCTGGAGTTAATATCTTCGAGAAAAAAGCAAAAGGTTCCCAATGGTTTTCATTGTATTGTTCTAAAACTCTCCCTGTTGCTACGTCTGACGCGACGAGTGTTAAAATAAACTTGGCATTTTCTAGTGGGTGTACTAAAAGTGTGGAGGTAGAAATAGCTTTCTTAATGTTTTTAAAATTGGTTTCGCAATCTTCTGGCCAATTAAAATTTTTATTATTTTTGGGTTTTTTTAGTAATTTTGTTAAATTTATATATATTGGATTTAACAATTCAGAATCTATGGAAGTAGTTTACCATTCCTATGAATTGCTGAATTTGTCTGATTGAATTAGGAGAAGGAAAATCTTGAATAATTTTAATTCTGTTCTCAGATGGGAAAATTCCTTCTTTAGTGATTTTATGGCTCAATAAGTCGAAAGAGTTTACTCCAAAAATGCATTTTGCATTTTATTTTTGCTTGCTATTAAAATATCATCTATGTAGATGAAAACAAAATCTAGTTCCTTTAACACGTGGTCCATGAAACGCTGGAATGTCTGTGCTGCATTTCTAAGACCAAAAGGCATTCTAGTTAATTCGAATAAAAGGAAAGGTGTAGTAATGGCTGTTTTGAAAATGTCATCAGGGGCTACTGGAATGTGGTCATATGCCCTTACTAAATCAATTTTTAAGAAAATTGAAGAACCATTTAAATTCAATGAAATATTTTGAATGCGTGGGATCGGGTATCTATCGGGTGTAGTATTTGTATTTAAGCGTCTGTAATCCCCGCAAGGTCGCCAATCTGTTGAATCTTTCTTCGGTACCATATGTAATGGAGAAGAAACTGGTGATGAAGAAGGGCGACATAAACCTAATTTAACAATATGCTGGAACTCTTATTTTGCCACTTTTAATTTTTGTATATCGAGTCGTCTTGGTCTCGAGAAAGGAAGTTGTCCTTTTGTAGAAATGTGATGTACTATATTATGACTTACAGGAGCATCGGAACTATGTGCTTGAGTTAATGATGGAAATTTTTGTAAAATTTTGCCGTATTCATTATCGAAAGCGTAATGACGTGGTTAAGGGGTATTTGAGTTTTCCGTAATTCCATTTACAACGATTGACGCGTTTCCATTATATTATTTTTTTATTTCTAATATCAACTAATAAATTGAATTTTTCGAGAAAGTCTGCCCCAATAATGGGTTTATTTACTCCCGCTATAATGAATACGTTAGATCTCGTCTTAATCCGAAATCTACTTTCAACAATTTTGTGCCATAGATTTGGGTTATTTTTGAATTTACTAAAATAAGCGTTAGGTAAAACTGAAAGGTCCGCCCCAGTGTCAATTAAAAATTTGAATTTATTTTCTCTGTCTAATAGAAAAAGTCTTTTTGAAATAATATTATTTGACATACGGACGCTTAGGGGACAATTAGTTTTTTGGATTAAATTTGTTAATAAAAGCGCATGGACAAATGCATTTGGTAGCTTTCTCCAAACTTAAAGTGGTGCCAACAAAGTTGTTTATTGTTATCAAGTTTTGAATTACTTTGTGAACGATTTCGTGATCTGTATCTGAAATCATTTTTAGAAAAATTGTTGTTATGATTATTATTACTCATTGTAAAATTGCGAAATAAATTTTCTAAATTCTGTAATTTGTTTTCTAAAATAGTTATTTTATTTAATAATTTTTAATTTATTGCTGAAAAGTTTTGTTGGGGTAATGGTAAATCGAAAGTTTTATTTATTGAGGAAACATATTGTAACTTTGTAACGTCAAATATTTTATCTGGAAGTTCCAATAAATCTTCTATATTTTCTTTGCTTGAAGCAACCAATGCTATGTTTATGTTTGCAGGAAGTATTCTCATCCATAGTTTCTTAATTAATTATGTTGTTCTAATCTTTTCTCCTCTGAATCGCTGAATCTTTGAATTAGAGTTTTTTTAAGATTCTCGTATTTGTCTGTAGTTGGGGGTACTTGAATAATATCCAAAACGTCCATAATCGTCTCCAGCGGAAGGGCTTGCACTATATGGCCGTATTTCGTTTCGTCAGTTCTAATTCCTTTATCTTGGAATTCAGCTTCTGCTCGTATAAACCAAGCTTCTGGACATGGTGTCCAAAAGGTTGGTAGCTTGACAGAAGCTGCTGCGACATAACTCTGTTGTTGAGTATTTAATTCGTCTCCTGGCATTTTTGGAGTATAGCTTTAGACCAAAAAAAAATATAAATATCTTATTTAAAAGAACATTTCACTAATTCACAATATCACTCGCGATACTAAAATGAAAAATATTTGTATTTCATGGGACCAAAAACACTCTGAAACTCTTGTTGTTCGAGGTCAATGGGTTGGCCTGTTATTCTGGGTCAACGTGTTGTCCAGTTGTTCGGGGTCAACGGGTTGTCCAGTTGTTCGGGGTCAACGGGTTGTCCAGTTGTTCGGGGTCAACGGGTTGTCCAGTTGTTCGGGGCACCAATTGAACTGTTGGTGGATTGCTAATTGAACTGATGGTATGTGATGTGATTTTGATTGATGTGGCAACAAAATGAATATGTTGCAGCTCAACAGTTCTTTATTTAAATGAATATATAAATATATATGTATACAACTATATGTATCCTAAATTCTTGGTAGGATAACAATTGATAAAATGATAATAATTTTATGTTTTAAAATTTTATTCTTTATTTTAAATTCTTTAAAATGTTTTTTTATATTTTTTTAGAAGTGTAATAGCAAACGTTTTTTTAAATACTATTTAACAGTTTTGCCCTCTGGCGTTTAAATTAAAACTTTTTAAATTTGCTTTCTGGCGTTTAAATTAATACAATTTTGAACTTTGCCCTCTAGCGTTTAAATTACTAATACACAAGTTTGCCCTCTGGCGATTCACTTATAACTAAAATATCCTTGACAAAAATTCTATATTTTTAAAAACAATACATTCCAAAAAGTCTTGATGTGTATTTTCTCAAAATGTATACAGTAGTGTGTATCTGTGTTCAAAGTTTTTTTCTTCAAAGTGTTTTCCTTTAAACGTCAAATTTGAATTTTTTATGTTATTTACAGTAAGCGCAAATATTACTCTGACAAACAGTCAGCGCACATATTACTCTGACAAACAAAAATTATATTTTATTCTATTTTTAATTATAAACAAAGATAACAATTATTTTGTAGCTGCCGCTACAAGTCTTTTCAGGATTTAGTGTATAGTTGCGGTTGTCTTTGCTTTTCTGTTTTTTTTTCTCAAGTCACGAATTGGTTTTTCTATGGTACGCGGTGGCGAAGTTTAATTCTTTCACACACCCCACACTCCCCGCCAATAACGGTGGTGTATTAGCTTGCTTGCCTGCACCAAAAATCACTGCGGAATGAGGTATCAGCTAGGGCCAGGTAGAAGAGATTCGACCTCACGTCCTCCCTCCCGCTATACAACTACAGCAAAGCTTTGATTGCGCGAACATCGATATTTTAGTAGCTGACTATACTATAGCTGAAAATTGGATTCGGATTTGCTAATATCCGGATATCCGGATACCCGAATCTGCGAACTATCCTATCCCTGAGATCCGGATCCGAACTATTCGGATCCAGATCTGAAGTATCCGGATCCGGACTAAGCAAAAAGCTTCAAAATTGTGTTGTTTCATTGATAAAATGAGAATATCATAAAATTTATATTTTCCCAATGAACAATGCAATCTGAGCGAAATTTTGACTTTTTTTTGCTTTGTCTGGATCCGGATAGTTTGGATCCGAATCCGAATACTAAGATCCGGATTATCCGGATACCCGGATTTGAGGAATCGGATCCCAATTATCTCGGATAATCCTGATAGTAAATTATCCGGATACTTTCAGCTCTAGACTACACCTCACTCCTCACCCGTTCGAGGATTATTTTCTGAATAATATAGGTAATTTCATTCAAATATTTTCGAATATATATGCTCCTGCGTCAATGACCAACTCGGCCACATTCTTTTTAGGGAAAAAAAATGCAGACAAGGTTTAAAAGTGGAAATGTTACCAACTTTTAAGTGCCCTAAAGAATATTTATATAAAAAAAAAATCATTAATTTACATTGCACTCTCCAGACGTAATCAGACTGGACTGAAAGGATTTAGTATCGATAAACATAACTAAACGCGCTATTTGCTCTATTTTTAATACTTATTTTTGACTTTTGACTGTCGATTACCTTCCATTATTAAATTATTTTACAAACGTCAATATACCGTGTTCAATGGGTGCGTTCACCGACAGAAAAAAGCGTGCAAAAAGTGACATTTTGTCACTACCAAACGCTTTCGTGCGTTCATTGAGCACGAAAAATGACAGATAAACGCTATGGAAACATTTTCTTTCACTTTCTTCTGCGTTCACTGAGTCGACTGAGAGTTACTTGTAGCGCGCTACCTTTCACTACCGTATTTTGAATAGTGAAATGTAGCGAAGTGATGTGTTGCCATGGATACGGATGGAAGGAAGACAATAACATGGTAACTTTATATGGTAGCGTATACAGTTCGAGCCTTTATTATATTTTCCTGAATGATTCTTACTAAGATATGTAAGTAAAGGCAATATGATTAAGGCTATCTCATTTTATTTTATATTAAAAAATCTTCTTAGTTAAGATTGTCGGAATTAAAAAATCAATTGGCTGCCTTCATCATAAACGGTATTAATAGGAGGTCAACCATAAAGAATCGCAGCTTTTGTTTTATTGTTTTGCGTAGTACTAGTAGGATGTACTACTTCTGTTCTCTTCATGCCCTACATAGAACGATTCAGGGAAAGGTTCTTATTATATTATTAATAGGTGAAGGATTAGTAAGGCTTTTACCAAGTGCCGCGACTTTAATACAAGCTGCTGGAAGCAATTCACCAGACTGAATTCTAGTTAATACAAACGCTGGAACACAATATCAACCCGATTTCCCTTCACCACAGTTTAGTACCAGACATCTTGTGTTTTGCCTATTCTATTATGAAAACCTAAAAACAATTGCTCACGGGAATAATTACGTGTACGATAGTGGAACAAAAGATGATGCATCTCTTAGCGCCATGGCTGATCTGTGTGCTTGTTTCCTGGCCTTATCTCTGCCACATTTGTACGTCGATGCGATCATTTTGCTTATATTAGGCTTCAGAATAGTGGCTGGAGTTTATACAGCAATAACTGCAGTGGCTAGTCCAAATCCACTATTGGTACTCAGTTTGGGGATAGGTGCTTATAATAATTAACTGGACATGTTTATGGGTTTGACCAGCTTTACGAAGTTATGCATTACAAAAATTATTATGTGATCGCAAGGTGGTAAATCTTTAGTATGGACTGGTGCTGTATTTCGAACCAGTGCAGCTGTTGGTTCTGTTATTTTTTCTTTAATAAATTTCACACATTTTTGTATCTATGATCTATGTAAATCGCAAGGAATTTACATTGTATTTAAAGCCTTTAAGTATAAAGGAATGGATTCGCTAAATAAAATCAGTTAGGTTAGGAGACAGTTTATCAGATTGGAAAATTATAATAGATTAGCAATATTAAATCTTCTAGGATCATTGTATTGTATTCATTCGTTTTAAGCTTTTGTTCATACATTTGCGAACATATTTTATTATTTTATGTTAAAAAATTCTAATTCTAAAAATTCAAAGTTTTTAACTCACTCCGCTACGCTTTCTTTCGTTCACCGTTGCAAAGTGTGTAGCGTAGTAATTAACTGTCAAAGTAATTCTTTTGACATATGTATGTTTACTATGCTACGCTAACACTACACTAACACTACGCTACAAGACGCTATCGTGTCGGTGAACGCACCCAATTTCTCGAGATCTTATGTAAAATCTCAACAGAGGATGTTACGATCTTTTTAAAATAAAAAACACAAAAAAAAATTTCGAGTTTCAAAAATGCACTTTCACCGCAATGGGATTCAACCTGCAAACTCCGTACATAATCTCATGTCTCATTCAGTGCACCAAATTCCCATCTATGATAAAGGGCTTAAGTTGAAAACAAAACAAGCCTATTAGGTATCTGAAATTCACAAAATTTGTAAGTTTGTTTTTTCGTTTTAGGTCACTATTGTTCAGTTTTACAAAACAAAAAAATTCTATTTATATTTGTGATCCTGTTCAAACACTCAATATCACACCCAATATAACTTTATGGAAAAATTTTGTGGTACCAAAACAGAAATATCTTTCGTTTTTAAAAAACGTATTTCCGCGCGAAAGGCCTTTGGTGAGCCTTTGGTGACAGACATGAGCCGATTGCTCATCTACTAACCACCTAGAAAATCATTCTGTCTTTCCCGTAATATAAGGGAAGTTAAAAATTCTGGAAATTTCACCAAATATATCGGTAACATATTTTCTTGAAATATGATTGCTTATGTTAATCATAACCGCATTTCATGATAGCATATATTTAGCACTTTTTATTAAAGTTTTCTCCTTTTCATAAGGCTATTTGAGAACGTTTTCAATTTAAGCTTAAAGGTTGGTAGCTTAGAAGATCATTCCCCTCTTAAACCTTCGAAAATGGTTCGATAATCGAATCGGACGTGTCATCACAGTACCATCGCTTATAACCTAGTAAAATTGGAGGAAATTGGTTTTTTTAATCGATTGTGTGTTTTTCATGTGATGCTCAATGTGTATAGAAATCAGTGTTTTTCGTGAAATGTTATATGTTCATTCAACCGAGGTTTTTGTGTGAAATTTTCATGTTTCTGAAAGGGACACTAACCTGATTCTATTTACATTTTTCTGAAATGATAATTGATAACAATTCTTCATTTAGGTAATTATTCTTTTGACAGATGTTCATCGCAACAAAGATAAAAAACAAAAACCATAAATATAATAATAAGTAAATAAGGATTCTACAAAATTATTAGATAAGTATTTCACAAATAATTTCTAATGAATAACGAATCTTTGTTGTCATTTTCTTTTCGTTTTAGACGTCCATTGTCAACGTTTAGAAGGCTGTAAGAGTGAACATACTGCTTATGCAAAAGCTACCAATGATCTCTGAACAACTATTGCCCCATAGCGTCAGAAGATTTATGAAAAACATAATAAATGTGTATAAAAATAAAATGTTATTAAAAGCTTGCTACCTTATGACCAGAATGTAACTATGGCAAACTGTCCTTGAAATGTTTCCCATATCAATAAAAATGGTTTTGTTTTTCATACATAACCCCTTTTATTTCAACAGCAACAACTCAGTGAGCAGACTACAGGACCAGTAATAAAATTTTTTAATAAAAATGATATGAAGTATGTACGCATGTGGTAGGAAAATAATCTTTGTTCGTCGCCATTTGAATAAAGTGGATATTGAATGGAGAAACAGAAAGCAATTTTTTTTCGGCAAGTGTTCATACTCTATATTACTTTTATAGCACTTCAGTTTCTAAAAAGACTGTCACGCGCAAATAAAATGTTTTCTTTTTTAATAGAAACAGCATAATAAAATGTTTTTTATGTTCCTAACAAACAGTTATGTCATCGACATTACTCATATATCTTTTGCGAGACGAAAGAAAAAGTCAGGCATGTTTTTATAACATAAACGTGACTGGAATGAATTCAGTTCTTAGCAGAAAAGTTACATTGAATGTTGGAAGCAAGAAGCGATGAAAGTGATTCCACTTTATCAGAGCAGTAATAAAAACGAGACCCGAATTTCCTTAATTAAATCGCTTTAATGAAATAAAAATCTGTACTGAACCAATTGGGCGCATATTTTAAGGAAGTGGGTCACCGTTTCGGATTCTTCTCCGCAACCCCCGCAAGTAGGACCATCGAGAAGTGTCATCCTGTAACGCTGATAACATGTTACCACCAGTGTCATTGGGTGAATGGCGGACGGCAAGGAAGGCAGGACATCTGTGCCCTCATCATAGGTAAAGGAAAGTGGTGTTTTTTTTCCAGGCAGGATTTTTTTTCTTTATCGGCTGTGACAGCGAGACGTATTTGATAAACACACCCCACAACTCTCCCACACTAGCCGAGGTGTTAGCGTGCCGCCCTGTGTCAACGCTACTCATAGAGTGAGATGTCAGCTCATGCCCACATACTCACTCCTATTATACCATAGTAGTTTGAATTGGGTAGGGTTTACCCCATAGTTATTTTGTTGTTCTACCCGAGGGGTCGTCTAATCAATGGCGACTGTGATGGCGGTCAATCCAAATTGAGGTAATTGAGAAAAGGTGTTTCGGTGCAATTCGGACTATGAAGGTAGGTTCCTCCGAGGCTGCACAAAGGCGAGCAAGTTCGTCTCTCCATTCATCCTCGCTAATGGTCCTGTAAGCTGGAATCAACTGCACAATTAACCTGTTATTCCGAGCGCAGGAGTTCAGGGTCGTTTTACACTCCATAACTAGTTTAGAGGTTGTTGAGGGCTTAGACAAAACCTGCATAGCGATTTCAATCTGAGGCTCCTCGCAGTATACTCCTACTCCAGTATTTTCATCGGATTTGAAACCTCATCAGTGTAGATTATAATAGGGTTTGTCAATGGTTGAAGCACAGAATGTGATTCTCATTATGCCCTGGATGGAATTCTAGATTCAAAATAGGTTTTCAGCATAGTCTCCAGGATGTGGTCACTGTCCCTGTCGACACCAAATGCGATAGACTGCACGAATTTATAGATAGATTCCTGCCGAACTCTTGTTTCCGTGTGAAGCCAGCCAAGATTAAGATGCAGTCTTAGCGCTGCAGCTGACGCCCACTGTTTAATATGTATTTGCACTAGGTGCATGTTGAGGATAACCTCCGGGGTCCGAGTACTAGTTGACTTAAGAGCGCCGCTTGGGCTGAGGAGGCACAGTCTCTGAATCTTCTAAAATATCTTGCGATAGATAACGAAGTCCATTACTTTCCACCGTACCACAGAGCCGGATGGCGCTAGTGTATACCCATATGATCATCCGCGGTTTGAGCCTCCACTTCTTGCCTACATCTCTGCGGTATATTGCGAAGACTTTAACAGCGTTGTTATCTCTGTCTTCCAGATCTGGTTTCCCGTTTAACTTTTTATCTAATATATTATCTAAGTATTATACTCTGTCCTTTAGCTCCAAACGCAAGGAGCTAATCGAGGGCAGGTTTTAACTGGGAATATTACTTTTCATGGTGGGGAGGCATACGTCAGTTTTGCACGGATTGATGCTCGCGCGGCAGTCCGTAGCCCGATGCATGACTTGTCGGATCGCGTTTTGTACCAGTCCACAGAGTTAGAATTTATAACTCCCGTTTTGTACCCAATCGGTGTGAGTGTCCCCAAGAGATCGCCTCTTATGAGCATGCATAAAAGAAGTGATAAGATACCACTTTGCGGGGTGCCCCTGTGAACTCTTTTAACTCTTACCCCTTCCAGATCCGCAAAGGCAGGTCTATTGTACAACATGTGGCCGATCCAATATTTTAAAAATCCGTTCACTCCATGTTTTCTTAGCATTTCAGTAAACTAGTTCAGAAGAACATTACTGAAGGCGCCTTCTACATCTTAAAGATAGCCACCGTATAATGTTTAAAGAGGAAACCCTTTTTATTTGTGTGAATCACCTTGTGGGCGGCCGTCTCAAGAGACTTTCTCATTACGCTTGCTGATGCTGACAATCTGCTTCTGGGAATGGAAAGCCTCAGCACCCACCTGTAAATACGATCTAGAGTTTTAAGAAAGAAAGAAGTCAGGCTTATTGGTCTATATGCTTTGGCAGTTGAGTAATCTACCCGACCTGTGCTTCGGTATAAACACAACAGGGACTTTTTGACACAGCTTCGGCGTGTAGCCCCTAGAGACAAGGTCTAGGTTGCCTACAGAGGGATCACCCGAGTATTGAAGAAGGGCTGAGAAATTGCCGTCCTTGCCCGGAAATTTAAAAGGTTTGAACGAGACAGCTGCCCATTTAACCGATTCGTGGGTGATGAAGGCCACTTATCTATCCTCGGAAACGGTTTCATTACGTAAGGCTTCGATTCGCAAGGAAGTCCGTCATCTGGACCATCAAGAAAGTGTTCATTTAGCAAAATTTTCAATGATTCCTCAAATGAGGAGGCCCGCGCTCTGTCACTATTTTTGTGGACTTCGGGCTGATTTAGTATCTTGGATAGGAATCTCTTAAGCCTTGACATTTCATTATCCCCATCTATACGTTTTCGCAGAAGAGTTGCCATGACTGTCTTTTAGATCTGCGAATATAATATTTATAATGGGGCAAACCGTTTTGGTACACTAACCATTCATTTGCGCCATTGGATCTTTTTTACAGCCTACACACAATTTTCGTTGATCTTATAGTTCGCGCGTTAGCCATGTGGGCGCTGGCAGAGTTCAAATCTGCCCTCCCAACCCGGCACGAAGTCGCAAAATATTGGATTAGCGCTGTAGTAGTTTCTTCGACTCTCTTATCTATGTCCGCTTTAGAGGTTAGTTGAGTGAAAGATATATTGGTGAGGCTTTCAGTGAGCATGTTGAAAGCCTCCCAATTTGTTGTGGTGGCGTTTCTATCATATCGAAATCGAAGCGTAGGTATGTAAAGATAAGATGGTCTGAGGGTGAACCTCTGCCAAAACCTGCCAGTTGACTGGTTGCGACACTTAAGTCTAAGACCTCTTTTCGACTGCGTGTTAAAAAAGTTCGTTCATCGCCTTTATTAATATATTTATATATATAATTTATTACATGCAGATTAGTAGTGACAAGAAGTTCTAGAGGTGTGACTCACCTCTGGTATTGCAGACGGTGCTATCCCAGGGCGTGTGATATTTTTAAAAAAGAAGGAAATCAGAGCAGTTAAGATTTCCTGAAAGGTAAAATTTAATAAAATTTCTTCAAAATACTTGTGAAGTTTAAGTGAAATAATGACAAAACAATACCTCGTCAACAAAGCTACAACACCCGACATTTCGAAGCACTCCATTGAATCCAAACATTTCCAAAGTACACTTTCAAAAACTTATCTCCATTATTCTAATGTCCTCAATTCATTATAGACAAAATTTGTACTGGAGTACTACGTACTTCTACCAGGTCCTGCAATACATTGTTAAGCAGGAGAAAGGAAAACATAAAGAGGAAAATATTTCTTGAGAGAATAAATCTGATGCTTAAAATATCGACAAAGCCCATTTCAACATCTTCTAATGGACCCGTTAGACATAATAATAAATGGTTGAAGGCCACGGAAAGTTAAAATTGTTGCAAATATTACTTCCGTTAACAGAATTCCTAAGTGTTCGATGCTATTGGCTAAGCTCTCTGGAATGTCTATAATAAATCTATGCAGACCCTTTATATGTACTTATGTACCAGACAAATGGAGCTCGAATCGTTGATATGCTTATATGTTGTATAACTGTAAATTGAAGGAAACTCTTGCCGAAAATGGAGATAATCGGGATTTAAATACTTAGAGAAATTATATGAATGCACTAAGTACGGAAATTGCCCCCTTTTCTCATTGCTTTTCAACGGATATGTATAAATCAGTGTATTAAGGCAGATCCATTAAAAAAGGATAACACAAATTCGATAGAGGAATTTAGAATAATTAAAAAGAGTTGTTAAGTCTGGAGAACTTTTTAGGAAAAACAAACACGTATTACCTTGGTATCTTCGTTTAGAAAGATTTCACACTTTATTTTGATTCACTTCCTCTTTATGCCTATCAGGACATTTATCAAGCAGGAAAACTTACAGTAAGCTGTATCCTGGTCATGATATTTATATATATACAGCAAGGCACTTAGGTAAAAGTTGGTATTATATGGAGGTCCTATATGCTCAGCCAAACATGCTTCTTAACTGAAAGTCAGAAATGCAACAGGGAACAATGTCGACTTAGAAATAATAAGTCCAACCAAAAACATCTTTCCGCAAAAAGCAGCAGCATATAGGAAGGAAGAAGACTTCTATTAAAGCAGATGTTGTTTCTCCAACGTCTCGATGATCATAAAATCAAATAAAGTCAAGTGAGTTTAGCGGCATTTTTCTCTTTAGATTGTCGATATTTCCCCCGATGCTCTTTTAATCATTTATGTTCCTTTTTGGTCGTTGGAGGAGAAGGAGTTAGGAGAGAATAGGATTTTGATTGTTGAAAGAGATTAGGAATCTATAGTTCCTAAACAAATTGGTTTCCTTCAGAGACCCTCTCTGAGTAAACGCATCTAAGGTGTGATTACCCGCGATAGTAGTCACTTTTGTGGTCGTAGAAACTTATAATGCCATCATATAGATGTCTCTAGGCTCGGGCTGTGTTAAGATCACGGGTGAGAGGTATTTAAAGTTTGCCGGTGTGAGAAGGTCCGGCAGTTTGTTTATAAGTGAGTTTCGGTTAAGTTAGTGTATTTTTTTACAAACTTTTTTGTACGCAAGTTCGAACAAGTAGGTCCTCTTTTATAGGAGTGATATTGGCTGCTTCGTAGACTTCCCTGTTCGGAAAGTCTTTCCCGTTGGCTTTTCTATGGAGCCCTGTGCTCGCTCTTCGGATCTTCCTTTCGAGTTTTCTGAGACTTTACATGTAAGTGGGAGAGATGGTGTGCCATATAGTGAAACAATATGTTATTACTGGCCTAATTAGTTGCTTATAGAAAACAATTTAAATTTTTGCAAAGTCCGTCCCTGAAATGTATTATAGGGCTGAGTAAGCTGCAGTTTGCTTTTCTAATTACTGCTTTGGCGTAGTCATTGAAACGCAGCATTGAGTTGAAATTAACATTCAAATACTTGGCAATATAGGTGGGTTTAATTATTCCCCTAATATATGTATGTGGTTTTTATTAGCTTGGACTTTTTGGGTTGAAAGTTATGGTCCGTGCAGTGCCCCCGAATGCAAATCAGTTTCAGGAACATTTATCTGGATCCCCCATTTTTTGGAGTGGAAGTGAGACTTATGGAGCTGTTAGTTGACTTTATTCATAGCCAGAATAGTGCAGCGATATTAGGTGAGAGCGTAGGTAAGAGGATCATCTGCATATGGAGGTGTCGGGGAGTATGGTGATGCCAGATTCGACTAACTCGAGTAGTGATTTATGATTTTCAAGAACTAAGAAAACTGTGGAATAATAAGATGCTTTGGTTTGCTAGTCCTTTTATACTTATTTTATAATATAGAGGGGATGAGAATATATCCCGGCAATTCTGGATTTTTTTTTTACAATCTCGTCTTGTAGCAAAATTTCATGTGACAGCTGTTCGGTGAAAATTTCTCTAATGAAGCTTATGACATTTGCTGCAGCGGAGGAACTTTCAGCGATAGATCTGTTGAGGGATGTAAGGCTTATACAAGTAAAAATATACATGATTTTATTAAGAATATATTTATTATATGGTCTTTATGTCACCCACCAACTGCGCTACTTATATCACAACATGATCCATGTCAGATAAGTAGGGATATAACGGATATAATATCGCAAGGTTAAGCCGACAATTTCATTACTGATGATGACGAATCTATGCATATAATAATCACAATATTAATCCTGGAAAGGCTGCACTGGTACCTTTAATAGTGGTTCAACGTCTTTTACTAGCTGTTGATCTTTTGAGTTCATTAAAAATCATTTTCAACAAATTTCAGTTAGTAGTTAATGTAGTCAACTGTGTTAATCCAAATATAAAAAAATAAATGTGACGTCGGCAATTTTATAGGCTCTACTGATGAACAATTGTTCTATAATGTCCATCATTGCGTTATCTATTCACGATTGTTTTGGAGGTTTGATTATATTCTTTTTGCATGTGGGTTATACATATACAAAAGCTTCGACGATGCTTGGAATCATCGAGTGAAACTCGGGTGACTTTCAGCATCTTTAAAGTTCTCAAAGATGTTTTCGGCTGAGTAAATAATGAAAAATTCTCCCATTTTATTGTATAGTATAAAGCCCTTCAACTTAATTGGAAGGAGTCTTCCAAGTAAAATTCTTTTACTCATTTTCGCATGCTAAATTGAAAAATAATTTCGCATTCCCAATTTCCGTATAAATCTCCCGTAGCATAATCAAGCAGCATGCAAAAATAATTTCCAAGCTAAAAAGGCACTTTACATAACGATTTTTACACAAATCTTTTTTGTTGTTGTTGTTTTCCGTCTGAACATTTGTACCAGCCATAGCCCATAACATATGAAATCCTAACTTTTCTACCCTTGTGTGTTATACCATATCTTAAGTACTTTAAAATTGACATTGTTCTAAACAAAACAAAAAAACGAATTTCAACCCTACAATGTTCATAAGAAAAAAGTGGTTGTTATTTGCAGTGGACGAGGGTATAGTTTTTTAGTGACCTTAAATAATAATTTACTATTGCTAAGAATAAGCTTTATTTTGACAGCCTCAATAGTGAAAGGAATTGGGAAAGAGGAGGTTGTAGCTTTTGTGTGACCATATTCACCAAAACACACACACAAATTTTTATTACAACATTATTCGCGTTTCACTTTGTAAGCTTCTAAAGTTTTCATAGAAGCAACCTGTGTCCATTAAGTATTATCATGTGCGCGACGATTACTTAATAAATTAAAAAAAAGCAAGTTCTTTCATTTTGAAATTCAACTAATTTTACCTAAACTTAAATGCACCTGATACTTGGGACTCGAGAGGTCGGTAAACTACTCAGAGTCGACAAGGAACAACGTTGGTGGACATTCACCACATAAGACAACATTTGTAGTATGAATATATGACCTATAGGATGAAACAAGGAATAGGTATCGTTTATATTAGTAAACGTAGTCATGCGAATAATTTATTTGGTTCACATCATCTTGTTTATAGGCACGTCGATCATTCACGTGTACTTCTACATGGGAACTAACATTGGTAATCAGACCAGAAATGCAACATATATTGGCATTTTTTCTCAATTTTACCCATAACTTCCTCTTTTTGTTATCTTCTGCCTTACCGATTTTTCTATTTCATTTATTACTATAATTGTTGATATTCACAAAACTACGTCTCAATAATTTTTTTTTAAATGATAATGAACGCAAGGAGCCGAAACATCAAGCGAACTCGCTGCTGCTGTAAAATGTATAAACGCTTTTGCAAGCCTCGCAAAATGGGTCATTCCCCAGAAAATTGTCAAATATTGTGTAAATTTGTGCTTTCACCATCTTCGATTTCGATGAAATTATTTAGAAGTAGGTTGGTCTTATAGCTAATAGTACTTTGCTGAAATATTTTTCGTTTCTGTCCATTTCTGTCAGAGATACGGTATTTAAAATTTGAAAAAAGTTGCAAAGCTTGGTAGGCGTAACTTCAAAAATTTATATCTCAGGATGTATGCATCGCAACTCCATGAAATAAACGCTATTTATTCAAGGAAGCTTTGAAGCTCCTGAAAAAAAATTAGTTGAGGTCTTCTTCTGAAAATTTGTTTTCAAGGATAATGGATATGTTCGATATCCTTGAATATCTCAAAGTGGGCACTCCTGATTTCTTTATATTGTCTTAACTTAATCCCCGATGGGTTTTGAGGAAAGTGAAGAAAGGAGAAAATAAAACTCCTTGAAGTTTGATTGGAGTTATTTTTTAAATATATGTAGTTCAGAAAACTTTGAACGAAATTGATGAAGTGTGCTGAGTTGTGAGCTTTAATATAATAGTGTATCTACATAATGTATCTAGGATTATATCCTGGAATTGTTAACTACCGTGAAAAGATTAAAATTAAAAGAAAAGTATTTATAATAATATAATATGTTTAATTTACTTTTTTATGTACATAAATATATAAGTATTTAGAAATATTAGTGAAGATTTTAAAATTGATTGAACATCTGGTGAATTGGGAAATTGAAAGTGATGGACACGTCCTGCTGGATGAAGTGTTGTTACCTTAAACATGTCGTGCTTTTCGTCATTGCAAATAATGTAGCCCAACCACTAGTTGCTATGCTTTACATAGATGATAAAGCCAGATATGTCTTTATGAATGGTATGTGTGAGCTTTGCGCCAGACAATAAGTTGTACTTTGTTCCTTCAGATGAAAACAAATATCTTTTTATAAAAATAATTATCTCGTTAACCGGAATCACGGTATGAAGCTTTTGTTCCGATGGAATTCTATGAGCTCTTGAAAATTTGCCATTCAAAAAAATTCTTCTTTGTAATATTCTTCCTGCGGAACAAAATTTAAATTTATGTTGTTAATGTTTTCACTGTCGACAATTATTTAAAAGACATTTTGTCTCGGCTGGATTGAAAATCATCGAGGATATGCAGTTTATATAATTGGTAATATTTTGTTGGCTGTGTGTTTTGCTTGTGATAGTATCAGTCATTAACTCTATATTTTGATGTGAAGTACAAACGCAGACTGAGTGAGTAAAGCATCAGCTAAAATGCAATTTTGCGGTCGAAGGAGGCGAATTTTGAAAGACTGATTCTATCCTCTGGATGCGATGGCTTGAAGCTCTGATGTACTGGAATAAAGTTTTGTTAGTGGGATCCTTGAAATATTGGGCTATTACCTCTTTTGAAGCAAAATGCTTTTTCCCAGGTATGTGCCTGCTGATTTCGTCATTACGAGAAAATTGTATCGCCAATTTCGTATCCATGTTCATAGATTTTCGGGGGCGTATATATAAAATTCCTTGTTCTTGTGATATTTGCTTAGTTTTCCTAAACATATAGCTTGTGGTTTCTGGAAATGTTTCCATGATTTTTGTAGTAGTCCAGCCTTCCGGTAAAAGTGTAAATATCATGCATTTCATATTTCGGTTTTGTGTTGTGATATACTTTTCTCTCAGTTTACTCGCGAATTTTTCCAAAAATCCATTAGATTTCTTTTCCTGGACGATTGGTACATTCAACATTTTAGTGGATATGGCGTCCATAATGTTTTTCTGGTTCTCCAAAGTAATGAAGATACACTTGCAAGCAGTTGAGAGCAGCGTCTGTGTCGAAAAACTCTACATGATGACTATCAGCAATACCTTCTATATCCTCGGGATTCTCAACCTCTGCACAATATGAAGAACTGGGTAACTTACAGACTTCTAGTCGACACTGCGAGCATATTTTCCATTTCAGCTGTAAATTCGGTAGACGCTCTACCATGCCTTTGGTAGCATTTCCAAAATTTTGACGTTTAGAGGAATGACATGATTTAAAAAAGGATTACAACATTCCCGTAGTATCGTAATAAACTACGGGAATGATGCTTAATACTATAATTATATATTTATTATTTATATTTATATTTATATTTAATATACAATTTATAAGAATAATTAAACTCGCTTATAGCACTTTAAACTAATTTTAGAAAACTAATTTCAAAAAACTTGAATATTGCGAAATATGTTTTGCTTAATAATTGAAACAACACTGCACCAATTTTTTTCAGCTAGACGGAGTCATCTCACTTTTATACTTACAAATTACTGATACAACACAACTGAAACACATTTTTCTTTTAAATTATATATACCTATACCTCACTCACATTGATTTGTTTCGAATGCAACAAAATACCTTTGGTTTCCTGCATGCCGGCTCCACCCCGGCGACCTGTGTAGAAAATATAGATATTAAATATATAACCGATTTTACAATATTTTCCAACTTAAATTTCGTTAGCATCATATATTGTTATATGTTATACATATTATACATACTCTATATATATTAGGTTCGATCAGGTAAAAAGAAAACTATTGCCATGATACAAGTGATAAAAGAACATTTAAAAAAACTAGAATCTGTCTAAGACAAATTCTTATGATACTTTACATGAATGCGCGAATTTTCGTATGGCAACCCCACGAAGTAGCTGCCCGATTTGTCTAATTTTCGAACTTAATTTTACTTTACTTTTAAAGTCCCTTACCATATTTCAGCATTCTAAGTGAAGGTGTTCTCGAGTTATCGTGCGCACAGACGGACGCACAGACGGGCAGACAGACGGACGAACACACGGACGGCCGTGCAAAAATTAAAATAACTTTCAATATTAGGCGCGGGTGTCCAATCCATTTTGCTCTACCAACATTATTTCGAGGTGTTACAAACGGAATGACAATCTTAGTATGCCCTTTAGATTTCATCTAGGGTCAGGTAGAAACGATGGGTTGAGCAAAGTATTGGACGCATTTTCAGGTAAAAGCCCTACTTGACGTCGAAGGTAATTAAAACAAGAAATCTCGTCTTCCCGTAACTATGGATAAGTGTATCGGCGCCTCAAGAGATGAAAGACAATATTCTCGGAACAGTATGAATGTTGCTTGAGTAGGTTTATTTCCGGCAATTAGGACTAGACTAAGTGCGTTTGTTGTGTGAAGGTAAGGTGAGCTTTAGGTTCCAAGAGAAACATCCTTGAGTAGCAAGATCAGTTTACTGTCGGGCATGGTTACGGGTTGACTAAATTAAAGAGTAATTCTTCGATTTGATACAAGTTAAAACAGGTTTAAGTTATTATATGTGAGCTTGAACTTCCAAAGGTTGTTTTAATATGTAAACATTGAGTAAACAATGAATTATTTAGTTGTGGTTCGTGATTGAACTGTATTTATATGTATATATATGACACCAATATAAAAGTCTCAGTATGTGTAATTTTTGTGAAAAAACTGAATTGATGTCAGGCTTTCAGGAGTGTTTTGTAGTTGAACGTATTCAATAAAGTTCGAAGTATGTGTACAATTTTTGAAGCATGAATTCAAGCTACAGGAGTTTTTACGTTACTTCGTGTTTTTCTATATTTCATGCACAAACGTAGTAACTAAGAAGTGTCCTGTCAACAATAACCTTAAAAATTTCAAACCCTTTAGAATCTGTCAATTCATGTATGATCGCAATTTTTTGAAATTTTTTAGAAATACTTACAATTGTAGGAGACTGGTGAGGGGACGAAAGGATTAACAGAAACACAATAAGCTCAAAGCGTACCCTTTAGACCAACTTAATGGTCTAAAGAAAGTCAGAAATATTAGTCAGGTAGGGTGACCCCTCCACTGGCTATTATGCTTCCAGTAGTTGATTAAATTTTTGTAAAAAGCGCGCAAGGGTAAATTAGTTTTACACGTGGCATTAGACATAATATTTTGTCTGAACATTGGTGCAACTGTTTGCGCATTTATTTGGGTTGTCTGCTACAGAGCGCGTCATTGTGAAATTTGATTGTGCTATAACTCGTGTGATTGGAGTGTTACAATTAGTTGCTAGTAAGTACCACCAAATCTTTGTTTATTGTCAGATTTGATTATAGGCCTAAGAAAATGTTCTTTCAATACGCTGAGTCTGATCTTCGAGCGGCTGCATACGATGTCCGAAAAAAAGGAATTTCCTTAAGGATAGCTTCAAGAGACTATGGCATACCATTCGGAACATTGCACAACAAGGTATGCACCTATTTACATAAAACACCACTCAATTTAATGAGATTCTATGACTTTATTGTTTTAATTGTATGTTGCATAAAAGGGAAATCACGGGATACCAGACGGATGGGCCCACCGACCATCCTCAGAAAAGCAGAAGTACAGATCCTTGCTTAATGGATCAACGCGTATGCCAAAAAGAGGTTTCCATTAAGGAGGAGAACACTATTTGAAGCAGTACGAAACATTATTGAAACAGATAAAAGGCCACACCGTTTTACAATCCCAACCCAGGGGGGAAAATGGTTTAAAGGATTCCTCCGCAGGAACAGTTCCACTTCTGAGATGTATGCAGAGGCTATCAACGCAGCAAGAGCAACAGTGTCGGAGAACAATATCCGTGAGTGGTTCCAAGAGCTTCATAAGTATCTGGAAACTGAAGGATGCCTTGATATTCTAGAAGATGGCTCTGGAATTTATAATGCTGACGAGAGCAGTTTTAAAACTTGTCCAAAAACAGGCAAATTATTAGGACCTATTTCATTCAAGAATTTGTATGAAATCAAGACTGGACAAGAAAAGGAAGCCACTACGGTGATGGCTAGCTTCATTACACGAGGGCAAGCTTCTCCTGGCATGATAGTTTTCCCATTGCAGAAGATTTCGCGTGAGATCGCGCAGAAAGTACCAGATGATTGGGGGATTGGTAGATCCAAAAAGGGTTGGATGCATGGTAGCACGTACTTTGAGTATCTGGCGAATGTTTTTTTACCCCGGCGACGGAAGCAAAATATAAAGTTACCAGTTTTACTTTTGGTGGACGGCCACAAGAGTCATTTGACGCTTGAGATTGCTAAGTTATGCGCGGAAAATAAAATCCTGCACTTTGCACTCTACCCAAACGCAACACATATACTTCAGCCAGCTGATGTTGTTGTTTTTAGACCACTTAAAGTGCCCTGGCAGGATATCGTCTACAAATGGAAAAATAAATCGGGAAACAAGGTACTGATTGCAATGGCGTTTCGTGAAGGAGCTACTTCTGATGTCATAAAACGAGGCTTCCGAGAATGAGGCATATTCCCTTTCAACCCAGATACCGTAGATTATGAAAGATGTATCACCAGTGAACAACAACAGTGTCCGCCGACAAACCCAGGTGAAAACAATGTAAGAGTAGACGAAAACTTTAATGTTCAGACACCTTTGTATATTGAATCTATTTTCAAGAAAAGTATAGCTCAGGAGCTCAAAAGCCACGAAAGGAGCGCATGGGGTGATGCAGAGAAGAAAATGCAGAACAAATGCATTGAACGGACTCCAATGAAAATCTGGCACCAGTGGGTCATCCTGCAACGTCATAGGGTGATTTTTCATCTCCAGTGGATGATTCTACAACACTAGTGGGTGATCTTCCATCACCATTGCCTGATCCTGTAGCACCATTGGTAGGAAATGTCAGTTCAGCCTTTGCAGATCATATCCTATGGCCTCACGATTCGCCGGATAAGAATAAAACAACAAAGACAAGAATGGATAAAGTCTTTTGAAGACAAAGAAGACAAAAAGAAAAAAAAAGAGGCCCGAAAGAAGGAAGTGTTTCAGAAATGGGAAGAGAATAAGCAGTTAAAACAATGACTGAAAATTCTAATTCCAGTGTTGGCGGAATCCTCGAGAAGCGAGGAATAACCTGACAGTTGGCACCCAGTGCAGAAGTATGTTGACGAGTACGTCGTCACCATGAATAACGGCAAATATTTCCCAGGAGTAATCCTTGACGTCGCACAGAAACGAGCGACTGTTTCATCCCTGGCGTCATGCGGGCGTCTCTTGAAGTGGCCGGAGAAGCGAGACATGCTTTTCTACAAGTGGGACTTGGTTGTTTCACACATTGGTGAACCGAAGAGTTGGAGAACTTATCCTAATTACGAGATGTAACATTTTGCTATTCATTCACTTCATTTTTTAATGTTTAGTGATTTTAGATGAAAAGTTTAATATTGAACTGCTTAATTTGTTCTATAAAGGGTCTATTGGACGATAATGACATAGTGACCAACCACTAGATTGACTTTGATCAATATCAGGATTGATCTGACCAAGTACTGGGTAAAACACAAATAAAAAAAATTTTTTTTGCTCATATTGTTATGTTAAGATCAAGGAAATTTATATTATAATTACTATACTCAAAGTGTAAGTTTTGCTCAACAACCCTAACATTGACTTGTTCGGTTCCTACAACACCCATTTTACCGACTTCAAGGCGACCTTTAACAGACTAAAGCCGATTGATACCACACCTGAAACAACTTATTTCGACGACATGGATTTGGAAGCCATAATACTTCCTTCAAGCGTTGGGGGTTTATTGAAAGTACACGCTTTGCAGTACAGACTTAATTCAGTTCATGCCATTACTGTATTCTGATTTCGTGAGCTCATAACAGTCAAAGTTTATGTAAGCCTACTTAAGTTGGAATGTTTAATAAGTCTTATTCAGAGTATTAAAAATTATATAGAATTCTACAGACTTAGATGACTTAACTACTTTTCTTGAACCTCAACAAAAATAATTAAAAACCTGCACATCATCCAACATCTCTAACTTTTCTATATTTATCGTGATAACAAAAATATTTCAAGGCAATTTAAATTAGACATTTTTTTACTTTCCCATCTTTGACTCCTTTTACTTGCTCAAAACTTTCTCCGTTCCAACGGTTCTTGGAGAGGTACTTCCTCCAGATTCGAATACCACGCAGAATTCCTTCTAGGAAAATGCCATATAAAAAGAAAAAATTTATTATAACCAGATGCTTTTCTCAAATGATAAATGGACTTAATAGTGTCAAGAGAATCCGACAGAAATATTTTCTCTAGATATTACCGTCTTTCTTTATCCAGAACATTTTTGTAGTGATCTTCAAACAAGAAATTTTGTAGTTCAGATAAATTATTTTTTCAACGTTTCTAGGCTAATTGGTATGGGGATAACGAAAAAATGAAATCTGTCGATTTTATACCTAGATGATACAGAAATTTTCTGCTTCTGATTAGTTTGTTTTTATCATACCTCACCAATTGCTACAGTCGCGTTTATTTTATTTCTGGCCCTGTATTTAAATTGAATATTATCTTAGAATAATAAAATTACAAGAAGCGACAATAAAAACACAAAATGTGCAACCATTTCTGTTCGCACGCTGTGCCACATCACCTCCAGTTGAAAAATATTAAAGCTGTAGGTCAAGTTGAAAACCTGAAAGCTTGAAACGAACTTTTTCATACTGTCGAGATGATGTGTTCTGTTACTTTAGGAACTTAAAGAGGAGCAGAGACGTAAGGGTTTGGTAATGTTCTACATTCATTTCATGTATATTTGCTGCTAGCGACGGGCACTGTTTTCTGAGACATTATTCTTGGAAGCTCGATTGCTTGGTCTGCCTGCCTACCGCCTGGTAAAGGGAAAAAGATATAATGTGAGAATTTTTTGTCTTTAGTTTATTGTGATTGCAGTTTTGCAAATTGACGTGATTTTTATGGTATTTAGTTGAATGCGATTGCGTAAGCGTGGGAAAAAGTGAGTAATTGAGATTCTGCGCACCTTTTTTTTTTTGTTTTAATTGCTGTAATATTTCATTAGTACAATATAAGGGTAACGTATTTTGGAATAATTTTTTTTGACAAAATCAATGAATGGTGGAAGGGTCGGTTATAGGATGGATTGGATGGGATGGTAGGATGGATTAGACGAATATGGATGGGTCGATAGTATCGGGGGCAGGGGGTGAATCTAGATGGATTGGAAGGTTAAGGCTGGGTCAATGTCATAATTAGAACAACTTGGTGCACAGTCAGCAAGATGGGGCGGGGCGTTAAGATTTTTTAATAAATCGCAAATTGATTAATGGAATATTTATTTAAACACCTAAGGCAACAAAATAACGTTTTCTAATTTTTAAATTAGTTCCCCAATTTTTATTGAAAATGATTTAAAAATGAAAATTCAAAGATTTTTTTTTATTTTCTCTGGTTTGCGGAGCGGGGCTGCCACAAATTTGAACTAAATTAAATAAATTTTTAACATAAGCTTATTGAAGTTAATAAGCAGAAAATAACGGCTTCCGATTTTTAAAATTCTACTTATTTCCGTGAAAATTTGATGCAATAGATTGCTTTCTTAATGGATAAAATGCAGGTAAAACAAATTATTGTGTCGAATTGTCGTAGATATAAGTAGAACTTTAAAAATCGGAAACCGTTACTTTCTGCTTACCGACTTCAAAAAGCCTATGTTAAAAATTTATTTAATTTAGTTCAAATTTGTGGTAGCCCCGCTCCGCAAACCAGAGAAATTTAAAAAAAATCATTGAATTTTCATTTTTAAATCATTTTCAATAAAAATTGGGGAACTAATTTAAAAATTAGAAAACGTTAATTTATTGCCTTAGGTGTTTAAATAAATATTCCATTAATCAATTTGCGATTTATTCAAAAATCTTAAAACCGCACCCATCTTGCTAACTGTGCACCAAGTTGTCCCAATTATGACATAGACCCAGCCTTAAATTGAATGAATGGAGGAAAGGAAGGATAGGTGATAGGATGGACGCGGTACGGACAGCGAGAAAAGTTACAGTGGGCTTTTGGTTGCACAGATATGTACGGCAAAGCTATGATCAATGCTGCGTTGATAACAAAAATATTTACGACTACCTATGCCTCCAAGCTATTTAGAATTTTTATGCATTGGAGACCGACAACGGCACACATGAAAGTATTGCATCTGAAATAAATTTAAAAGAAGAAATGAATGCTTGTTGCTCATCCACGAGTCTACTCTACTAATAATTGTTGGCGGCCCAGGCACACGTTGTCGGCCTCAAATAATGCAAAAAAATTCTAAGGAAAAATTTTTTAGTAAATTTCTAAGAAAAATCCAGTAGTTCTCTACATAAGGTCGAGCCATCGTTGATTTTATATTGGAGCGAAGCATTGTTGGCTTTTAGAAGTGTAAGAAAAGCAAGATACTCCTAATCTAAGCAGTCTAATTTTCTGCTGTGCTGTGTTATTCAGTTTTCAGTTTTTTCTTGGATAGGTACATTATGTTTTACAGTTAATCTACTCAAAAAGTTTCTCGTGCTTGAATTTAAGAGTGATTCTTATTAGTGTAACAGTTTTCGGTGATCGAAAAATCATTTGAAAAGGTGGTATATAAATTAAGAGTTAATTCCTAGAAGTGAAGATAGATTTGTTGTGTTTTATTTAACGCAATATGAAATGTGATGTTACGTGAAATTTCCATAAAACTGTTGAACATTGTTTTTTATTGACAAACACTTATAATTACCTTAAAAAACTAAATATAGGTACATTAATAGGTATGTATATACATATGTAGGTATATAATAATTTCCTCTTTTTTAATTGTTTCGGTTTTTGAATTAAAAAGTATATAGGTAATAAATTTGATCAATTTGGTTTTTTACGGTTTTTTGTTTTAAAAATGGACCGAGAAAAGATATTGGGTGTTAAATGTGAAGTATTGCATTGCAACAAAGCTAAGAGGAATAATCCTGATTTGAGGTTTTTGAAGTTTCCTGACAGGGGAACTGTAATGTTTGATAAGTGGATAATTGCCTGCCGCTTAAATTTTCCACCTTCAGCAAAATGTGCGTATGTATGTTCCCGTCACTTTATTGAAGATGATTATGGAAAGAAAAAATAGAAAAAAAGTAGTGATCCCTTCACGAAATTTGTCGTTTACAACAGAGGATAAAATGTGTTTCTATTAAAGAAAGGAAAATAAATTTAGGCCTAATATTAAAAAAAATCAAATCACGAATTTAAGACGAAAAACTAAGAAGCCCCTTTCGACTGTAATTGAAGCTTTGCCTTATGTAGACAAATTACGCTAAGATATTCTTCAAAATGATTTTGTGTAAGAAATCAAAATCAAATCGTTTCGATAAAAATCAAAAGAATTTGGCATTGGATATCCATTACAAATCTCCTTCTTTTATACAGATATTTGAAAGTAATTTTACATTTCAATTTTCCTCTGTTAAGAATACTAGGCCTGGTTTCAATGCCAACGGAAAATTTGATGAAAGTTGCATCAAAATAGGATAAACCAATGAAAGAGGCATCCTTGATTTTCGACGAAATATGCATAAGAAAAGAGTTAACTTATGACTATAACTTCCGATGAAATTATTGGATTTTCTGACACTGGGAGATACCAAAACAATAGAACCTGCAAAATATGTATGTCTTTTTATGATTAGAGCATTATTTGGGACGTGGAAGTTTATTTTTAGTTATTACGCAACTAACAAACCTATAAAAGGTGACTGCTTGGAGCAAAAAATAAAGGAAAATATTGATTATTGCAAGAAGATTGGTTTTACGTAAGAAGTATTACGTGTGAGCAAGGTTCAAATAACAGAATTTTTTTTAATCGCCTAAATATTTCTCCAGAACAGCCTTATTTCTATAATGGTCCTGATAAAATTTTTGCGTTATATGATTGCCCGCATCTAATGAAATCTATTAGGAATACTCTTTTGAAAAAGGATATAAAATGCAAGGATGGTGTTGTAACATGGAAATGTGTCGAAGAATTGTGTACGGCAAGCCTTCTAGAGCAAAGATACCTTGCAAGGCTTGTATTGTTGCATTGGACGTTAGGGAGGTCATCTTCACAACGAAAGGATACTTTGAAAATGCATCGATGCATATTAACCACATGTTATTTAGGAATGGTCCTGCAAAATCCAAATTTAGGCCTAATATTAAAAAAAATCAAATCACGAATTTAAGACGAAAAACTAAGAAGCCCCTTTCGACTGTAATTGAAGCTTTGCCTTATGTAGACAATTACGCTAAGATATTCTTCAAAATGATTTTGTGTAAGAAATCAAAATCAAATCGTTTCGATAAAATCAAAAGAATTTGGCATTGGATATCCATTACAAATCTCCTTCTTTATACAGATATTTGAAAGTAATTTTACATTTCAATTTTCCTCTGTTAAGAATACTAGGCCTGGTTTCAATGCCAACGGAAAATTGATGAAAGTTGCATCAAAATAGGATAAACCAATGAAAGAGGCATCCTTGATTTCGACGAAATATGCATAAGAAAAGAGTTAACTTATGATATAACTTCCGATGAAATTATTGGATTTTCTGACACTGGAGATACCAAAACAATAGAACCTGCAAAATATGTATGTCTTTTTATGATTAGAGCATTATTTGGGACGTGGAAGTTATTTTTAGTTATTACGCAACTAACAAACCTATAAAAGGTGACTGCTTGGAGCAAAAAATAAAGGAAAATATTGATTATTGCAAGAAGATTGGTTTTAACGTAAGAAGTATTACGTGTGAGCAAGGTTCAAATAACAGAATTTTTTTTAATCGCCTAAATATTTCTCCAGAACAGCCTTATTTCTATAATGGTCCTGATAAAATTTTTGCGTTATATGATTGCCCGCATCTAATGAAATCTATTAGGAATACTCTTTTGAAAAAGGATATAAAATGCAAGGATGGTGTTGTAACATGGAAATGTGTCGAAGAATTGTGTACGGCAAGCCTTCTAGAGCAAAGATACCTTGCAAGGCTTGTATTGTAGCATTGGACGTTAGGGAGGTCATCTTCACAACGAAAGGATACTTTGAAAATGCATCGATGCATATTAACCACATGTTATTTAGGAATGGTCCTGCAAAATCCAAATGGATTCGCTTCCACGGATTATTTGGTACAGGCCATGTTCATGTTCAAAACTCTTGGAGAGGACTACTGCTTAATTGCTGACATGTTAAGCATTTTGCTGCTCGTTCAGTAATGCCTTTATCAATTGCAGACCACCAGCAATGTCTACGGGATAGCTGCTTCATACGTGTGATGGCCCAGTGACTGCTATGGAGCATGTCTAGGACCTTTGACTGTAATGCCCAATCTACAATGTATGGTTAAACCACGTCGTCAAACGATATCGTTTGCTGAAGAATGCATATAAATACACGAAATATGTAAGTAGTGGTAAGCTGCCAAATTAAACAGCTGTTGACCTGTCAATTATCATAAATGTAATTGCTTCCTCGATTTCATTGCAGAATTACATCAGAGGAAGTATTTGGTCTCAATAATTTTATACTATGATATAGTAAACTTAGCAAACTAAGAAATTGCTTGGGACAAGCCGAATAATATAAAATATTGCTTTCAAGACTGAAAGTGCAAGTTCCAGTTTACAGCTGTTTTGTTCTAAATTTCCCTACATGGTTCTAAATTATGCTGAATACACCTGAGGTATTACTATATCGTTTTTGCTGATTAACTACTACACATAAGCTCGTGCTCATGTCGTCAAATGAATGAGAGAGAACGGACATTTTTGCAAGTATATTTTTCAAATGGAAGAGTGGGAAGCAAACACAAAAATCCATATCGTTTTGACGACGTGGTTTAACCATGCATTGTAGATTGGGCATAAGTCTTGTGGTACGACAACCCTTGCGTATTCGGTGTGGGAGAAGAATAACCTCCAATTCAATACTTAAAGAAAATCTACGCTCAAAATATCGCTTCAGATCTTTATCCTGCTCGCATAGCTTCTCAGGCCATCCATTAAGAATAAAATTATAAACTCTCTTCAGAAGTGGGTCTCTGCGAGTGTTTTGTACAATTTGTTTGTCAATTGGGAAATCTTCTAGTTCCTGAACAAAGTTTCCTTGCAAGCATGAGTGTTTACTTAAATCAAATTGTTCATCAGAGGCGTTTGGAAGGCGCGACAATGCGTCGGCATTTGTATGTTGTGCAGTTGACTTATAACGAATGTTAAAGCGATAACTAATGAGTAATAAAGCCCACCGTTGCAGGCGCTGTGAGGTGTATACTGGCAAGTTCTAGTCCGGGCTAAATATGGACACCAAGGTCTTGTGGTCAGTGTACAGAGGAAGCACACGACCATATAGGTACTTGCGAAATTTGTGTATCCCATAGACAATAGAGACCCTTCTCTATTTGACTATATCGTTTCTGGTGCGAATTCAGTGTTTTGGAAGCATACGAAATTGGACTCTCAGAGCTGTCAGGAAGCACATGAGAATTAACGGCTCCAATGCCGTGCGAGGAAGCGTCGGTGGGCTAGTATGATGGGAAAATCGACCCTGAAATGTGATAACATGGCCTGCGTCTACTAATTGCTGCTTTAACCTTTGGAAAGCGTGCTCTTTGTGCGCTTTTCCACACAAATGGCGAAATCTATTCAATGGAGCAGCAGTGAAAAATGTTTAATGAATTTAATATAGTAATTTATTTTCCCTAGGAATGCCTGGAGCTCCTTTAGATTGGAGGGCCTTGGCATTTTTTTTATTGCAGTT